>OX422216.1:154795051-154835051 GCA_949130495.1 Sambucus nigra | reverse complement strand
CCTCCATCAACAAAGGTAGTGGTAGTGATGTGATACGATCATTGACACATACATCCAACAGTGGGGCAATGCCAATAGAGGTTCTACCACTTTAAGGGTATGCAGTAAACTCTTATTATATCCGGTTGGAGGGGGGTGGGGGGAGAGGAAATTGATAATCCTCATTGGACTCACTCAATGCCCTTCCCTTATGTCCGCAGATGACTCAAGTTGGGGGCAAGTATTCTTTCTTTTTAAGTTGATTTCTACATTTTTTGTTTTTTGTATTTTTTTTCTAGTTACTAACTTGATCTTTTTCCGAGCTTTTCCTTTATACAGACTGTCTCTATGTGGACTTCTTGGATCGGTGATGTTTGTGATTGGATGGACTATATCTAAGAAGATTTGAATGATGTCTCGATCTTGTGTTGCTCCTCAGGAGATGGATGACGATCCTTCCCCGTATTCGAGATCTGGGAGTGGGTCCTCCATCTCTCATTGTCAAGAGAAGCTCCCTCGTTGGGATCACGGAGGATGTTAATAGTTTAGGATAAAGTATGAGATATGTCTCGAAAATTTTGTTCCTTTTTATTCTTTTCTATATTCTTGATGTGCTTAAAAACCAAAACATATATAAACTGATGCATTTTTTTCCAGTTTAACTTGATTTATTGATCTATTCTACATGCATTTTAATTTTCCACTAATGGTTTCATTTGAGAAAATGTATGAAATGTATTTTTGAATATTTGAATATTTGAATATTTTTTTAATGTTTACATAAAGAAATGCTCGGGATACCTCATTGTAAAAATCCATTTTAAATAGGATTATTTGGAAATGAAGAACACAAAAAAGGAAAGAGGGAGTTTTCCTAAAATAGGGGTGATGCCATGCCAACATGTCAGTTCAGGTACATTGCTTTTCAGCCTTTCGTACTCTCTTACTGCACTCCTAGTCTTTTGATTCCTATATTAGTGGTGATGACTTGTAACCATCATCATTTGTGTAGGCTTTTTGGTATAAAAGGGGGTTTAAGGTGGGCATTTTAAATCACCCCACACTTCTTCTCTTATCTCTTGCATACAACTTCATTCTTTTTGATGGCTATCCCTATGACCGAGGAATTTTCTACTTATCTTGAGGGAGACACGAGTTTATAAAGCGTCGGTTATGCGACATTCAACTTGCACCCGACCACTTTATGATGTAATCATCCAATCGATTGGAATCTACTGGAAGCATCCCTTCAATTCTGATATCTCGAAGATCATATGTTCCACTTAGGTTTGGACGAAGTGTGTCCGACTTATGAGGAATTCTATGCCATGTTGGACATTCAATTTTAGGTATTGCTACTATGGAGGAATAATCCAAACATCCCAAACAACTCGAGTCGAATGAATACCAACCTAGGATGGTTAGAAGATCGCAACTAGAGATAAACACAAATAAAATTTCCACCTTTGTGGATCTCAAGAAAGATGAGCACTTTAAAGCGATAACTTCATCAATAAGTAAGAGATCCCTTTATGACACTATATCTTCCTCCTCTGTAAATGTAACCCTTACACCAGGGAAAAGGGACATATAATTCTTGTTATTAGAGAGAAAATAAGAATAAGAAAAGTTAAACACCCCATGGACGTAGGACACTGTCGAACCACGTAAATACTTGTATTGAGAGATTAGTTTTATTTTGTTCGACATTAATTATGTAGGATCATTCATTCTGGGATAATTTCGTCTAGAATGGGCATCGTCTTTGGGAAATGAGTTTTCGCTTCCTAAATCAGTTAAAGCCAACAAACAACAATATCTCACCCACACAGTTTGCCTCTTCAGTTTAATGGCCACCATCTGGGTGGACTACCAGCACCCAGAGTAAGGTCAGATATCCACCTCAATAGGAGTCGAGGCACTCCTTATGCTTATTATCTCCCATTAGAGTAACATTGAGAAAAGCAATGAGCATACTAGATCCGCTCATATCTCATCTCTGGTCAATGCATACAAATAGAGGCTTCGCTAATAATAGCTGGCCACATGCCTCCAACAGGAGGAAAATGCATGTCTTCATCTTCTTCAAAGGATGGAGAGAGAACTCTATAGAGATAAATTCAAGCTCTATGGACGAACACCTAACCCTCAAGTGATTAAAACTCACAGTCGAGGAAGGAGTTCTCATCGTGATTAAGAGCAGTCCAAGCATGAGAGTCGTCCTACAAGATGACATCAATACGTGAAACATCATAGACGCAATATCCACAATCTCATTAGGAAAGAGATGGATCAACACCCCTCTAGTAGCGAGGCCAAATTCACTACGGAACTGGCTAGGAGATCCCTCATCACCCAAATGCAGTCCATTTTTTCAAGGTCAATCGAAGAGCCAGAATTCCCCAAGAAGTTTGCAACTCCCAGGTTTAAAATCTATAATGGTAAGACCAACTCCATTTACCGTGTACATTAGTACAAGAAGGATAAGACCTTGTGGAATCATAACTACGCTCTTATGTGCATATATACCCATCAAGTTCGGGAATGTTGCACAAATATAATTTAAAAAGTTTCCACACAGGTCAGTCGATAACTTCAAGTAGCTCACTGGAGCCTTCACTGATCCATTCATCACCATCAATGCTCATCCAAAAAGCATGGATTATCTCCTCACTATGAGGAAGAAACCACAGGAAACCTTACGATAGTACGCTAGGTGGTATTGGAAAACTTAAAATGAAGTTAAGAATTTCCCCGAACCGGTCGCTGTGGCCTCATTCAAGATAGGTTTACCTAATGGCTCTATATTATATCACCCCCTCACTAATAAGGAGTCAAAACTATTAACGACCTCATGTCTCGCATAGAAAATATGCCAAGGTAAAGGACATGGTCGTCGAATCCCACCATAACAACGGGAGCTTGAACGTGAAGAAGAAAAGAGATAAGGAAAATGCCCCCAAGAGAGGGGAAAAAAGAAGAACGAAGGGTAAAATAATAAAGATAAGTCATATCCTACCAAGGCTTTCTAAGCGATCAACACCAAGTTTAAGGAGCCAATTTACAAGATCTTGAGAAAAATTAAGGACCACCAATTCCTTAAATAGCAGAAGAAAATAAGGTGAGACCCAACGAAGAGAAATAATGCACTGAGGTGCGTGTTACATAAAGAGAATGGGAAAAAATGGAGAAATGTAAGGACCTTAAATCCTATCTCAAAGAATTAGCTAAAGATGACCATTTGAGTGACTATGTGGAAAAAAAGGGGCCAAAACTGTTATTGACATTGACCAAAAGTCAAATAATGTCTTATAAGAAGAATTGAGACATGAGTTCACTGTGATCCACTGTGCCTCAATTCCTAAGTAGATATATGGTAACGATGTTCGAATGGAACTAAAAAAAGTCACTATGGTGATGGAGGACTTTCAGATCGACCTTGCCAAAAGTTCAGTGGGAAAGCGTCAACGACCGAAAGACATATATTACAATAAGCACATAGTCTTCACGGAGGATGATCTGATCAGAGTTAAGAATCCATATCATGATGCACTAGTAATCACCTTTAGGATTGCAAATTGGGACGTGGATAAGTTATAAGTTGATCAGGTAAGATCCTCCAAGGTTAAGTATTTAGAGCTATTCAATAAATTTAATCTCAAGATGAAGGTCTTAAAATAAGTGACCATCCCTTTGGTCGACTCCGCTGGAAAGATGACTATGCCATTGGGAAAGGTGATCGTGCCAGTCCGAACTGGAAGCATTTCAAAGCTAATAGAGTTCTTAGTAGTAGAAATTGATTATTATTATAATGTCGTCCTTGGAAGAGGATGGCTACATGCTATGCAAGTTGTCCCTTCACTTACCACTAGAAGCTCAAGTTCTTCACGAATCGTCGGATGATAGAGATTAGGGGAAACTAGACCATTACTCAATAATGCTTTATCGCCACCATTAGGCCTAAATAGGAGAAGAAAAAGGAGAAGGAGATCATATCCGAGGCAACCAAGGATAGAGCTACACTAGCCAAATAATAACTAAAGTATGGTAGACCAGAAGTAGAAGAGACAAGGGTGGACCTCGCAGACAGGGTCAAAAGGTGGTGTTTGACGTTCTCGTCCAGAGAGGAAATTCCTAATCGATAGTTCACTTACCGACAAAGAAAGAGAAGAGATGATTTTTTTCCTGAAGGAAAATCAGGATGTGTTTGCTTGGCAGCCATACGATATGCTTGGGATCAGTCCTAAAGTCCTGTGTCATCAACTTCACGTGGATCCGACTTATTCGTAGATCATACAGAAGGCCCATCGAATAGCCTCGAAAAAAAGCAAATGCTGTGAAAGAGGAGTTAGGGAAACTTCTAGAGGCAAGGTCCATTAAAGAAGTTCAATTCTCTAAATTTCTATCGAACACAGTAGAAATGAAGAAAAATAATGGGAAGTGTAAAGTGTGCATAAACTTCACCAACCTCAATAAAGCTTATCCTAACACTGCGCCAAAAATAACAATTTATCACACATTGATATTAAAAATCTGGCACACTTTAAAACAGTGCCAAATTCTTGCACGGTTTAATGATAATCTGGCACAGTTTAAAACCGTGCCAAATTTTGGCACCACTTAAAAGTGTGCCAAATTAAACACACTTCACTAAAATATAAATACCTTAAAAAAATAATATGCCACCAAATATTATGATCTCCCGCTTGCTCTCTCTCCCTTTTCGCATTATCATCTCGGCTTTCTCTCCTCTATCTCCGATTCATCGACTGAAATGCCCACAACACCAATTGACCCGATCTGCCCTGTCGAAAACCATAAGCACTGGACCTGCTTTGCCCTACGCCGCCGGTGATCCACTCATATTACGACCGACGACATTCGTAAAAACTAAACCTAACACTTCTAACGCCGCCGTCTGCCATAGCAGACCTCAAGCCTTACAAACCCATTTACCCGGCGATGGCGAGCCCCCTTCCATTAAACTCGAACCCCCTCTGCCTCGCAACCCAAGGACGAAATGTCCAAAACCCATACCCACATCACAAAACCCGCCAAGACCCATTACCCGAACCAATTAGCCTCAGAATTACATTCCTCCATTCATCAACTTGGCCTTTCGTCGACTTCCCTTTTAGGGTTTCAGACTTCTTTTCCTTCATATCTCACATTTTGCTGAATTAATTGTATCATGATGTGTTCTTTACTACAGATACAATAGAGTTCTATTTTTGTGGTTTTTAAATGATCAAGTGACCGAGATTATATCCAGAAACAAGCATTTTGAGGTGAATGAATTTACATTTATGTTTCCGATTAGGTTTCAAATTTTTGATTATTTGTTGCATGTATCACTTATGTTTATATGTGTGTGGTTTTGGTTTAAGTTTCAAGTGGAGATTTTGATTTGTTTCAGATTAAGTGTCAGCTTAAATTCGAAGTTGAAATTGGGTTACCCCATAAACTCATCTGGACATGTATATTTGAAAATTTCTTTTTTCTTTTTATGTGGTAAATTTATTTAATTTTTCATGAACTTATTTCGTGTTTAAATTTTGGGGTTTTTACCAATTAGTCCCGTTTACTAAGTATGTAGTTCAGTAGGTCTTAACATCTTTTTTTTGCTCCATTAGGTCCCATGAAATAAGATTTTTGTTCCAACAGGTCCTATTTGTAAACATACAGTGAATATTCACTGTATGTACAAATGGGACCTATTAAGAAAAAATATTGTGATAGTACCTAATAGGAAATATCCCCTTCAAACAGGACTTAATTGGAAGATCCTCTTAAATTGTAGGGGTACTCTGCTTTTCTCCCTTTCTCCCGGGTTTGATTTTCTTCTCTCACCCGCTGTATGTTTGGTTATGCAAAATCAAGAATATTCACATTTTTAGTTATATTTTGATTAGTGCTTTTAGGTTGAAACTTTGAAATCATTTTTATTTGAGTATCATTTTTCTACTTATGTGGTTTCGATTTGCTTTTATGCTATTTCTTTTGGCTTCAAAATAAAATTTGGGTTTATTAGTATTTTCTTAACTAGTGTGTGACGTAATCTCTAACTTAGAATTTTCACTTTGTTAATGTCTTTTTTTGCATAGATTTTTATTTGTAGTATTTTTATTTGATTTTTTTTTATAAGTTTGTATCACCTATAATCGAAATCACTTGCTTTGATGGTGATAAGATTAATCACAAGGAGGTATCTTCATCTCAATCCACCAATATAATAACAATGACATCAATCTCATCATAAAATATTGTAAAACATCCCTTATAACAATTTCTTGCATAAATAATGTGATGTTTAGTTTAGTTTTTCATCACATGTGTTGATTTTCAAAATAACTATATAGTAATTGTCTTGGTTTTGTAGTATTTGAGCCCATTGAAGTCACTCTGTCTTCTATTGCTGCATTAGCACAACCACGTTTCATCTCTTCCTTATCGCCCTATCATTTTAGGTAAACATAGATTAACATTGACATGAATTGTTGATTTCTTCACCTCTTTGTTAAGGTACACACAGAAGAAAATAAGTTACAAGCCCATATTTGGACCTAACAACAATATTGAGGTAAAAGTGATCAATGTTTGTCAACATAGAATTCCACAATGTTTTATTTGATATAGAATATACAAATATGTGTGTGTGGGTGGGTGTGTTTGTATTCTATCAATATTGTCAATATAGCATTCCAAAAGGATATGACATTTGTTACAAATAAACACTTAAAACATTTCTAACATTGTCGTCTCTCTTTTGTGGTTCTTATATCAGCAATGAATAATGCACACACATATACACATACACATATGCATACACGAACAATCTTGGCCAACAAACTTAAAGAACTTTATGAACATGGAAACACTTATTTTAGATCTTCTTCATAAGACCTGATCACATAAACATAGATGAGTATTGCAATTATCTATGCAGTATGCCAAATAAAATGATGGGTATAATACTCTGATAGAAGTTTTTGGTTACTCTGATAGAAGTTTAATGAGGTATACCTCATAAGCAGTATAATTTTCTGGTAGTAATTACATATTTTCTTTATCTTTATTGTATTTTCCTTGTCAGCGAAAAAATTCAGAATTTGCAAGCATTATTGGACCAAATGGGATACTTTCAAGAAGTTACAGCGCGAAGAGTTCATAGGGTGGCTATCAAAATGTAAAATGAAATCTGGTTAGTCTCAAAGTCTCAAATTCTCTTTAAATGTTGCAGCATTAAATAAAAAAATGGCCTGAAATAGAGGCAAAAAGTAGCCAAACGTAGAATGGATTACTTTATGAGCTTATTTAGTTAAATTGGTGGAAGGGATTTGCTGGTGGTTTGGTTTTGTAATTTTCTGTTGCTGTTGAGTTAATTTTAAATGTTAAAACATGTTGAATTTCATGAATAAACAAATGAAACTATGTCAAAATTTCCTACAATCAATAAACGATCTACATTTCCTACAATCAATAAACGTCCCCGTAGGAGGCACGCACACCTCTCACGGGACTAATGTAACTTGTACGAACTGACCGCGTAGTCCCGGGTCTTCCGATTTGAGAATATGACGATAATTTGCAAAAATAAACACTTGAACTTAAAAATTTGCCGTTAAAGGGTGAAAACCTAAACCAGCACCCAAACGGACCCGTAAGAGGCACGAAAACCTCGCACGGGACCAATGTAACTTATAGGAACTGACCAAGTAGTCACGGGTCTCCTAGTTTGAGAATATGATGATAATTTGAAAAAATGAACACTTAAACTTAAAAACAAGCCATTGAAGGGTGCAAGCCCAAACCAGCCCTCAAACGACCCCGTAAGAGGCACGAACACCTCGCACGGGACCAATATAACTTGTACGAATTAACCCCGTAGTTCCGGGTCTTTCGGTTTGAGAATAGGACAATAATTTGTAAAAATCAATACTTAAACTTAAAAATAGGCCGTTAAAGGGTGAAAACCTAAACCAGCCCTCAAGCGGACCCGTAAGAGGCACGAACACCTCGCCGGAACAAATGTAACTTGTGGGAATTGACCGCGTAGTTCGGGGTCTCCCGGTTTGAGAATATGATGATAATTTGCAAAAATAACATTTAAGATTTAAAATTAGGTCGTTAAAGGGTGAAAACCCAAACCAGCCACCAAACGTCCCAGTAGAAGGCACGAACACCTCGCACGAGACCAATGTAACTTGTGGAAACTAACCGCGTAGACCCGGGTCACCCGATTTGAGAATATGATGATAATTTGCAAAAATCAACACTTAGACTTAAAAACAACCCGTTAAAGGGTGTAAACCCAAACCAACCCCCAAATGACCCCGTAAGAGGCCCGAACACCTCGCACGGGACCAATGTAACTTGAAGGAACTGATCACGTAGTCACGGGCCTCCGGATTTGAGAATTTGATGATAATTTGCAAAAATAACACTTAGACTGGAAAACATGCCGTTAAAGGGTGAAAACCGAAACCAACAACTAAACGTCCCCGTAGGAGGAACGGACACCTCGCACGGGTCCAATATAACATGTACAAACTGATCGCGTAGTCCCGGTTTGAGAATATGACGATGATTTCCAAAAATCAACACTAAAACTTAAAAATAGGCCGTTAAAGGGTGAAAACCTAAACAAACCCACAAACGACCCCGTAAGAGTCATGAACACCTCGCACGGGACCAATGTAACTTGTAGGAACGGACCGCGTAGTCCCGGGTCTCCCGCTTTGAGAATACGACGATAATTTGCAAAAATAACACTTCAACTTAAAAACATGCCGTTAAAGGGTGAAAACCCAAACCAACCCCCTAACGATCCCTTAGGAGGCAAGAAAACCTCACAAGGGGACCAATGTAACTTGTAGGAACTGACCGCGTAGTCCCGGGTCTCCCAGCTTGAGAATACGACGATAATTTGCAAAAATAACACTTATAATTAAAAACATACCGTTAAAGGATGAAAATCCAAACTAGCCCCCAAACGACTTCATAAGAGGCACAAACACCTCGCACGGGACCAATGTAACTTGTAGGAACTAACCGCGTAGTCCCGGGTCACCCGATTTGAGAATACGACGATAATTTTGCAAAAATAGCACTTAAACTTAAAAATATGCTGTTAAAGGGTGAAAACCCAAACCAACCCCCTAACGATCCCGTAGGAGGCACGGACACCTCGCACGGGACCAATTTAACTAGTAGGAACTGACCGCATAGTCCCGGGCCTCCCGATTTGAGAATACGATGATAATTTAGAAAAATAAGACTTAAACTTGCCGTTAAAGGGTGAAAACCAAAACCAACCCCCTAACGATCCCGTAGGAGGCACGAACACCTCGCACGGGACCAATTTGACTAGAGGAACTGACCGCATAGTCCCGGGTCTCCCGGTTTGAGAATACCAAGATAATTTGAAAAAATAACACTTAAACTTAAAAATAGGCCGTTGAAGGGTGAAAAACCAAACCAGCTCCCAAACGACCCCGTAAGAGGCACGAACACCTCGCACGAGACCAATGTAACTTGCAGGAACTGACCGCATAGTCCCGGGTCTCCCGGTTTGAGAATATGACGATAATTTACAAAAATGAACACTTAAAGTTAAAAACAAGCCGTTGAAGGGTGAAAATCAAAACCAGCCCCCAAACGACACCGTAAGAGGCACGAACACCTCGCATGGGACCAATGTAACTTGTACGAACTTACCGCGTAGCCCCCGGGTCTCCCGGTTTAAGAATACGACGATAATTTGCAAAAATCACACTTAGACTTAAAAACAGGCCCTTAAAGGGTGAAAACACAAACCAACCCCCAAACGACCCCGTAAGAGGCACGCCACGGGACCAATGTAACGTGTAGGAACTGACTGCGTAGTCCCGAGTCTCCCGATTTGAGAATACAACGATAATTTGCGAAAATCACCCTTAGACTTAAAAATAAGCCGTTAAAGGGGAAAACCCAAACCAACCCCCAAACGACCCCGTAAGAGGCACGAACACCTCGCACGGGACCAATGTAACTTGTATGAACTTACCGCGTAGCCTCGGGTCTCCCGGTTTGAGAATATGACGATAATTTTCAAAAATCAAACTTAAACTTAAAAATAAGCCTTTAAAGGGTGAAAACCCAAACCAACCCCCAAAAGACCCAGTAAGAGCCACGAACACCTCATACGGGACCAAAGTAACTTGTACAAACTGACCGCGTCGTCCCGGGTCTCCCGGTTTGAGAATACAATGAAAATTTGCAAAAATCACACTTAAACTTAAAAATATGCCGTTAAAGGGTCAAAACCCAAACCAGCCCCCAAACGACCCCGTAGGAGGCACGAACACCTCGCACGGGACCAATGAAACTTGTAGGAACTTATCGCGTAGCCCTGGGTCTCCCGGTTTGAGAATACGACGATAATTTTGAAAAATCACACTTAGACATAAAAACAGGCCGTTAAAGGGTGAAAACCCAAACCAACCACAAAATGACCCGTAAGAGGCACCAACACCTCGCACGGGACCGATGTAACTTGGAAGAACTGACCGTATAGTCCCGAGTCTCCCAGTTTGAGAATACAACGATAATTTGCAAAAGTCACACTTAGACTTAAAAACAACCCGTTAATGGGTTAAAACCCCAACCAACCCCCAAACGACCCCGTAAGAGGCACGGACACCTCGCACGAGACCAATGTAACTTGTACGAACTGACTGCGTAGTCCCGGGTCTCCCGATTTGAGAATACGATGATAATTTGTAAAAATCACACTTAGACTTAAAAATAAGCCGTTAAAGGGTGAAAATCCAAACCATCCCCCAAACGACCCCGTAAGAGGCACGAACACCTCGCACGGGACCAATGTTACTTGTAGAAACTTACCGCGTAGCCCCGGGTCTCCCGATTTGAGAATATGATCATAATTTGTAAAAATCACACTTAGACTTAAAAATTGGCCGTTAAATGGTGAAAACACAAACCAACCCCCAAACGACCCGGCAAGAGGCACGCCACGAGACCAACGTAACTTGTAGGAACTGACCACATAGTCTCGGTTCTCCCGGTTTGAGAATATGACATTAATTTGCAAAAATAACACTTAGACTTAAAAACAAGCCGTTGAAGGATGAAAACCCAACCCAACCCCTTAACGATCCCGTAAAAGGCACGAGAACCTCGCACGAGACCAATGTAACTTGTATGAACAGACCGCGTAGTACCGGGTCTCCCGGTTTGTGAATATGACGATAATTGTCAAAAATCACACTTAAACTTAAAAACGGGCCTTTAAAGGGTAAAAACCCAAACCAACCCCTAAACGACCCAGTAAGAGCCACGAACACCTCATACGAGACCAAAGTAACTTGTACAAACTGACCGCATAGTCCCGGGTCACCCGATTTGAGAATACAATGAAAATTTGCAAAAACCACACTTAAACATAAAAACATGCCGTTAAAGGGTCAAAACCCAAACCAGCCCCCAAACGACCCCGTAGGAGGCACGAACACATCGCACGGGACCAATGTAACTTGTAGGAACTTATCGCGTAGCCCTGGGTCTCCCGGTTTGAGAATACGATGATAATTTGGAAAAATCACACTTAGACTTATAAACAGGCCGTTAAAGGGTGAAAACCCAAACCAACCTCCAAATGACTCCGTAAGAGGCACGAACACCTCGCACGGGACCAATGTAACTTGTAGGAACTCATCGCGTAGTCTCGAGTCTCCCGGTTTGAGAATTTGACGGTAATTTGCAAAAATCTACACTTAGACTTAAAAACAAGCCATTAAAGGGTGAAAACCCAAACCATCCCTCAAACGACCCCGTAGTAGGCACGAACACCTCGCATGAGACCAATGTAACTTGTAGGAACTTACCGCGTAGCCCCAGGTCTCCCGGTTTGAGAATACGATGATAATTTGCAAGAATCACACTTAGACTTAAAAACAAGCCGTTAAAGGGTGAAAACCCAAACAAACCACCAAACAACCCCGTAAGATGCACGAACACCTCGCACGGGACCAATGTATCTTATAGGAATTGACCGCGAGTCCCGAGTCTACCAGTTTGAGAATATGACGATAATTTGCAAATATCCCCACATAAACTTAAAAACAAGCCATTGAAGGGTGAAAACCAAAACCAGCCCCCAAACGTCCCCGTAAGAGGCACGGACACCTCACAGAGGACCAATGTAACTTGTAGGAACTGACCGCGTAGTCACGGGTCTTCCGGTTTGAGAATACGACGAAAATTTGAAAAAATCACACTTAGACTTAAAAATAGGCCGTTAAAAGGGGAAAACCCAAACCAGCCCCCAAACGACCCCGTAGGAGGCACGGACACCTCGCACGGGTCCAATGTAACTTGTAGGAACTGACCGCGTAGTCCTGAGTCTCCCGGTTTGAGAATATGGCGATAATTTGCAAAAATCAACACCTAAACTTAAAAATAAGCCGTTGAAGGGTGAAAACCCAAACCAACCCCCAAACGACCCTGTAAGAGGCACAAACACCTCGCACGGGACCAATGTAAATAGTAGGAACTGACCGCGTAGTCACGGGTCTACCGATTTGAGAATACGACGATAATTTGAAAAAATCACACTTAGACTTAAAAACCTGCCGTTAAATGGGA
Source organism: Sambucus nigra (assembly GCA_949130495.1). NCBI lineage: Eukaryota > Viridiplantae > Streptophyta > Magnoliopsida > Dipsacales > Adoxaceae > Sambucus > Sambucus nigra. The sequence continues at coordinate 154,822,427 of OX422216.1, read as the reverse complement.
AAACCCAAACCAGCCCCCAAACGACCCCATAGGAGGCACGAACACCTCGCACGGGACCAATGTTACTTGTAGGAACTTACCGCGTAGTCCCGGGTCTCCCGATTTGACAATACGACGATAATTTGCAAAAATAACACTTAAACTTAAAAACAGGCTGTTAAAGGGTGAAAACACAAACCAACCCCCAAACGACCCCGTAAGAGTCACGAACACCACGCACGAGACAATTGTAACTAGTACGAACTGACCGTGTAGTCCCGGGTCTCCCGGTTTGAGAATACGACGATAATTTCCAAAAATCACACTTAAACTTAAAAACATGCCGTTAAAGGCTCAAAACCCAAACGAGCCCCCAAATAATCCCGTAGGAGGTACGAACACCTCGCACGGGACCAATGTAACTTGTAGGAACTTACCGCATAGCCCCGGGTCTCCCACTTTGAGAATACGACGATAATTTCCAAAAATCACACTTAGACTTAAAAATAGGCCGTTAAAGAGTGAAAACCCAAACCAACCCCCAAACAACCCCGTAAGAGGCACGAACACCTCGCACGGGACCAATGTAACTTGTTGGAGCTGATCGCATAGTCCCGGGTCTCCCGGTATGAGAATACGATGATAATTTGCAAAAATCACACTTAGACTTAAAAACATGCCGTTAAAGGGTGAAAATCCAAACCATCCCCCAACGACCCCGTAGGAGGCACGAAACCTCGCACGGGACAAATGTAACTTGTAGGAGCTTACCGTGTAGCCCCGGGTCTCCCGATTTGAGAATATGACGATAATTTGCAAAACTCACACTTAGACTTAAAAACAGGCCGTTAAAGGATGAAAACCCAAACCAACCCCTAAACGACCCCGTAAGAGGCACGAACACCTCGCACGGGACCAATGTAACTTGTAGGAACTGACTGCATAGTCCCGCATCTCCTGATTTGAGAATACGACGATAATTTGAAAAAATCACCCTTAGACTTAAAAACAAGCCGTTAAAGGGTGAAATCCCAAACCAACCCCCAAACGACCCCGTAAGAGGCACGAACACCTCGCACGGGACCAATGTAAATTGTAGGAACTTACCGCGTAGCCCCGGGTCTCCCAATTTGAGAATACGACGATAATTTGCAAAAATCACACTTAGACTTATAAACAGGCCATTAATGGGTGAAAACCCAAACCAGCCCCCAAATGACTATGTAAGAGGCACGAGCACCTCGCACGGGACCAATGCAACTTGTAGGAACTGACCGCGTAGTCCCGGGTCTCTCAGTTTGAGAATACGGCGATAATTTGCAAAACACACAGACTTGAAAATATGCCGTTAAAGGGTGAAAATCCAAACCAGCACCGAAACGACCCTGTAAGAGGCACGAACACCTCGCACGAGACCAATGTAACTTGTAGGAACTCAACACGAAGCCCCGGGCCTCCCGATTTGAGAATACGACGATAATTTGCAAAAATTACACTTAGACTTAAAAACAGGCCGTTAAAGGGTGAAAACCCAAACCAACCCCCAAACGACCCCGTAAGAGGCACGAACACCTCGCACGGGACCAATGTAACGTGTAGGAACTGACTGTGTAGTACCGGGTCTCCCGATTTGAGAATACTATGATAATTTGCAAAAATCACCCTTAGACTTAAAAAATAGCCGTTAAAGGGTAAAACCCAAACCAACCCCCAAACGACCCCGTAAGAGGCACGAACACCTCGCACGTGACCAACGTAACTTGTATCAACTTACCGCGTAGCCTCACGTCTCCCGATTTGAGAATATGATAATAATTTGCAAAAATCACACTTAGACTTAAAAATAGGCCGTTAAAGGGTGAAAACACAAACCAACCCCAAACGACCCCATTAGAGGCACGCCACGGGACCAACGTAACTTGTAGGAACTGACCGCATAGTTCCGGTTCTCTCGGTTTGAGAATATGACGATAATTTGCAAAAATAACACTTAGACTTAAAAATAAGCCGTTGAAGGATGAAAACCCAAACCAACCCCCTAACGATCCCGTAGGAGGCACGAACACCTCGCACGGGACCAATGTAACTTGTAAGAACTGACCGCGTAGTCCCGGGTCACCCAATTTGAGAATACGAAGATAATTTGTAAAAATAACACTTAAACTTAAAAACAGGCCGTTAAAGGTGGAAAACCTAAACAAACCCCCAAATGACCGCGTAAGAGGCACGCCACGGGACTAATGTAACTTGTAGGCATTGACCGCGTAGTTCCAGGTCTCACGGTTTGAGAATACGACGATAATTTGCAAAAATAACACTTAAACTTAAAAATAGGCTGTTAAAGGGTGAAAACCCAAACCAGCCCCCAAACGACCCCGTAAGAGGCACGAACACCTCGCACGAGACCAATGTAACTTGTAGGAACTTACCGCGTAGTCCCGGGTCTACCGGTTTGAGAATATGACGATAATTTAGAAAAATCAACACTTAAACTTAAAAACAAGCCGTTGAAGGGTGAAAATCCAAACCAACCCCCAAACGACCCCGTAAGAGGCACGAAACCTCGCACGGGACCAATGTAACTTGTAGGAACTTACCGCGTAGCCCTGGGTCTCCCGATTTGAGAATACGACGATAATTTGGAAAAATCACACTTAGACTTAAAACAGGCCATTAAAGGGTGAAACGCCAAACCAACCAACAAACGACCCCGTAAGAGGCACGAACACCTCGCACGGGAGCAATGTAACTTGTAGGAACTGACCGCATAGTCCCGGGTCTCCCGGTTTGAGAATATGACGATAATTTACAAAAATCACACTTAGACTTAAAAACATAACGTTAAAGGGTGAAAACCATAACCAGCCCTCAAACGACCCCGTAGGAGGTGCGAACACCACGCACAGGACCAATGTAACTTGTAGGAACTGACCGCGTAGTCACGGGTCTCCCGATTTTAGAGTACGACGATAATTTGTAAAAATAACACTTAAACTTAAAAACATGCCGTTAGTTGGTGAAAACCCAAACCAACCCCCTAACGATCCCGTAGGAGGCACGAACACCTCGCACGAGACCAATTTAACTAGTAGGAACTGACCGCATAGTCCCGGGTCTTTCGGTTTGAGAATACGATGATAATTTGCAAAAATAATACTTAAACATAAAAACAAGCCGTTAAAGGGTGAAAACCCAAACCAACCCCCAAATGACCCAGTAAGAGGCAGGAACACCTCGCCCGGGACCAAGGTAACTTGTAGAAACTGACCGCGTAGTCTCGGGTCTCCCAGTTTGAGAATATGATGATAATTTGCAAAAATCAATGCTTAAACTTAAAAATAAGCTGTTGAAGGGTGAAAACCCAAACCAACCCCCAAATCGACCCCGTAAGGGGCACGAACACCTCGCACGGGACCAATGTAACTCGTAGGAACTTTTCGCGTAGCCCCGGGTCTCCCGGTTTGAGAATACGACGATAATTAGTAAAAACCACACTTAGACTTATAAACAGGCCGTTAATGGGTGAAAACCCAAACCAACCCCCAAACGACTCCGTAAGAGGCACGAACACCTCGCACGGGATCAATGCAACTTGTAGGAACTGATCGCGTAGTCCCGGGTCTCTGGGTTTAAGAATACGACGATAATTTACAAAACACACAGACTTAAAAACATGCCGTTAAAGGGTGAAAAACCAAACAACCCCAAAACGACCCCGTAAGAGGCAGGAACACCTCGCACGGGACCAATGTAACTTGTAGGAACTCAATGCGAAGCCCCGAGTCTCTCGGTTTGAGAATACGACGATAATTTACAAAAATCACACTTAAACTTAAAAATAGGCCGTTAAAGGGTGAAAACCTAAACCAACCTCCAAACGACCCCGTAAGAGGCACACCACGGGACCAATGTAACTTGTAGGAATTGACCGCGTAGTCCCGGGTCTCCCGGTTTGAGAATATGATGATAATTACCAAAAATAACACTTATAGAAATAAAAACAAGCCGTTGAAGGGTGAAAACCCAAACCAATCCCCAAACGATCCCGTAGGAGGCACAAACACCTCGCACGGGACCAATGTAACTTGTAGGAACTAACCGAGTAGTCCTGGGTCTCCCGGTTTGAGAATACGATGATAATTTGCAAAAATAACACTTAAACTTAAAAACAAGCCTTTAAAGGGTGAAAACCCAAACCAACCCCCAAACGACCCAGCAAGAGCCACGAACACCTCGTACGGGACCAATCTAACTTGTACGAACTCATCGCGTAGTCCCGGTTCTTCCAATTTGAGAATACGACAAAAATTTGCAAGAATCACACTTAAACTTAAAAACATGTCGTTAAAGGGTCAAATCCCAAAGAAACCCCCAAACGACCCCGTAGGAGGCAAGAACACCTCGCACGGGACCAATGTAACTTGTAGGAACTTATCGCGTAGCTCCGGGGGTCTCTCAGTTTGAGAATACACCGTTAATTTGCAAAAATCACACTTAGACTTATAAACAGGCCATTAAAGGGTGAAAACCCAAACCAACCCCCAAACGACTCCGTAAGAGGCACGAACACATCGCACGGGACCAATGTAACTTGTAGGAACTCACCGCGTAGTCTCGGGTCTCTCAGTTTGAGAATATGATGATAATTTGAAAAAATCAACACTTAGACTTAAAAACAAGCCCTTAAAGGGTGAAAACCCAAACCATCCCTTAAACAACCCCGTAGTAGGCACGGACACCTCGCACGAGACTAATGTAACTTGTGGGAACTTACCGCGTATTCCCGGGTCTCCTGGTTTGAGAATACGATGATAATTTGCAAGAATCACACTTAGACTTAAAAACAAGTCGTTAAAGGGTGAAAACCCAAACAAACCCCCAAACGACCCCGTAAAAGGCACAGACACCTCGTACGGGACCAATGTAACTTGTAGAAACTGACCGTGTAGTCCCGGGTCTACCGGTTTAAGAACATGATGATAATTTGGAAAAATCAACACTTAAACTTAAAAACAAGCCGTTGAAGGGTGAACCAAACCAGCCCCCAAACGTCTCCGTAAGAGACACGGACACCTCACAGAGGACCAATGTAACTTGTTGGAACTCACCGCGTACTCACGGGTCTCCCGGTTTGAGAATACGATGATAATTTGCAAAAATCGCACTTAGACTTAAAAACAGGCCGTTAAAAGGGGAAAACCCAAACCAGCCCCCAAACGACCCCGTAGGAGGCACGAACACCTCGCATGGGACGAATGTAACTTATAGGAACTGACCGCGTAATCCCGGGTCTCCCGGTTTGAGAATATGACGATAATTTGCAAACATCAACACTTAAATTTAAAAATAATCCATTGAAGGATGAAAACCCAAACCAGCCGCCAAACGATCCCGTAAGAGGCACGAACACCTCGCACGGGACCAATGTAACTTATAGGAACTGACCGCGTAGTCACGGGTCTCCCGATTTAAGAATACGAAGATAATTTTCAAAAATCACATTTAAACTTAAAAACAGGCAGTTAAAGGGTGAAAACCAAAACCAACCACCAAATGACCCCGTAAGAGTCACGAATACCTCGCACGGGACCAATGTAACTAGTACAAACTGACCGTGCAGTCCCGGGTCTTTCGGTTGGAGAATACGATGATAATTTGCAAAAATCACACTTAAACTGAAAAATATGCCGTTAAAGGGTCAAAACCCAACCGAGCGCCCAAACGATCCCGTAGGAGGCACGAACACCTCGCACGGGACCAATGTAACTTGTAGGAACTTACCGCGTAGCCCCGGGACTCCCAGTTTGAGAATACGACGATAATTTGGAAAAATCACACTTAGACTTAAAAATAAGACGTTAAAGGGTGAAAACTCAAACCAACCCCCAAACGACCCCGTAAGAGGCACGAACACCTCACACGGGACCAATGTAACTTGTAGGAACTGACCGCGTAGTCTCGGGTCTCCCGGTTTGATAATACGATGATAATTAGTAAAAATCACACCTAGACTTAAAAACATGCCGTTAAAGGGTGAAAACCCAAACCAGCCCTCAAACGACCCCGTAGGAGGTACGAACACCTCGCACGGGACCAATGTAACTTGTAGAAACTGATCGCGTAGTCCCGGATCTCCCGATTTCAGAATACGATGATAATTTGCAAAAATAACACTTAGACTTAAAAACAAGCCGTTAAAGGGTTAAAATCCAAACCAGCCCCCAAACAACCCCCTAAGAGGCACGAACACCTCGCACGGGACCAATGTAACTTGTAAGAACTGACCGCGTAGTCCCGAGTCTCTCATTTTGAGAATACGATGATAATTTGCAAAACACAGATTTAAAAACATGCCGTTAAAGGGTGAAAACCCAAACAAACCCCCAAACGACCCCGTAAGAGGCACGAATACCTCGCCCGAGACCAATGTAACTTATAGAAACTGACCGCGTAGTCCCGGGTCTCTCGGTTTGAGAATACGACGATAATTTGCAAAACACACAGACTTAAAAATATGCCGTTAAAGGGTGAAAACCCAAACCAACCCCGAAATGACCCCGTTAGAGGCACGAACACCTCGCACCCGACCAATGTAACTTGTAGGAACTTATCGCGTTGCCCCGGGTCTCCCACTTTGAGAATACGATGATAATTTGCAAAAATAACACTTAAAAACAAGCCGTTAAAGGGTGAAAATCCAAACCAGCCCCCAAACGACCCCATAAGAGGCACGAACACCTCGCACGGGACCAATGTAACTTGTAGGAACTGACCGCGTAGTCCCGAGTCTCTCGTTTTGAGAATACGATGATAATTTGCAAAACACACAGACTTAAAAACATGCAGTTAAAGGGTGAAAACCCAAACCAACCCCCAAACGACCCCGTAAGAGGCACGAATACCTCGCCCGAGACCAATGTAACTTATAGAAACTGACCGCGTAGTCCCGGGTCTCTCGGTTTGAGAATACGACGATAATTTGCAAAACACACAGACTTAAAAACATGCCGTTAAAGAGTGAAAACCCAAACCAGCCCCGAAATGACCCTGTAAGAGGCACGAACACCTCGCACCCGATCAATGTAACTTGTAGGAACTTATCGCGTTGCCCCGAGTCTCCCACTTTGAGAATACGATGATAATTTGCAAAAATCACACTTAGACTTAAAAATAGGCCGTTAAAGGGGGAAAACCCAAACCAACCCCCAAACGACCCCGTAAGAGGCACGAACACCTCGCACGGGACCAATGTAACTTGTAGGAACTGACCGCGTAGTCCCGGGTCACCCGATTTGAGAATACGACGATAATTTACAAAAATCACACTTAGACTTAAAAACATGCCGTTAAAGGGTGGAAACCCAAACCAGCCCCCAAACGACCTCGTAAGAGGCACGAACACCTCGCACGAGACCAATGTAACTTGTAGGAACTGACTGCGTAGTCCCGGGTCTCCCGATTTGAGAATACGATGATAATTTGCAAAAATCACCCTGAGACTTAAAAATAAGCCATTAAAGGGTGAAAACCCAAACCATCCCCCAAACGACCGCGTAAGAGGCAAGAACACCTCGCACGGGACCAATGTAACTTGTAGGAACTTATCGCGTAGCCCCGGGTATCCCGATTTGAGAATATGACAATAATTTGCAAAAATCACACTTAGACTTAAAAATAGGCCGTTAAAGGGTGAAAACCCAAACCAATCCCCAAATGACCCCGTAAGAGGCACGCCACGGGACCAACGTAACTTGTAGGAACTGACCGGATATCCCGGTTCTCCCGATTTGAGAATATGACGATAATTTACAAAAATAACACTTAGACTTAAAAACAAGCCGTTGAATGGTGAAAACCCAAACCAACCCCCTAACGATCCCGTAGGAGGCACGGACTCCTCGCACGGGACCAATGTAACTTGTAGGAACTGACTGCGTAGTCCCGGGTCTCCCAATTTGAGAATACGAAGATAATTTATCAAAATAATACTTAAACTTAAAAACAGGGCGTTAAAGGTTGAAAATCTAAACAAACCCCCAAATAACCCCGTAAGAAGTACGCCACGGGACCAATGTAACTTGTAGGCATTGACCGTGTAGTCCCGGGTCTCCTGGTTTGAGAATACGACGATAATTTGCAAAAATAACACTTAAACTTAAAAATAGGCCATTAAAGGGTGAAAACCCAAACCAGCCCCCAAACGGCCCGGTAAGAGGCACGAACACCTCGCACGAGACCAATGTAACTTGTAGGAACTGACCGCATAGTCCCGGGTCTCCCGATTTGAGAATATGAATATAATTTACAAAAATCAACACCTAAATTTAAAAACAAGACGTGGAAGGGTGAAAATCCAAACCAGCCCCCAAACGACCCCGAAAGAGGCACGAACACCTCGCACGAGACCAATGTAACTTGTAGGAACTTACCGCGTAGCACTGGGTCTCCCGGTTTGAGAATACGATGAAAATTTACAAAAATCACACTTAGAGATAAAAACAGGCCGTTAAAGGGTGAAAACCCAATCTAACCACCAAACGACCCCGTAAGAGGCACGAACACCTCGCACGGGATCAATGTAACTTGTAGGAACTGACCGTGTAGTCCCGGGTCTTCCGATTGAGAATACGACGATAATTTGAAAAAATCACACTTGGACTTAAAAACATAACGTTAAAGGGTGAAAACCCAAACCAGCCCTCAAACAACCCCGTAGGAGGCACGAACACCTCGCACGGGACCAATGTAACTTGTAGGAACTGACCGCGTAGTCACGGGTCTCCCAGTTTGAGAATACGATGATAATATGTAAAAATAACACTTAAACTTAAAAACATTCCGTTAATGGGTGAAAACCCAAACCAACCCCCTAACGATCCCGTAGGAGGCACGAACACCTGGTACGGGACCAATTTAAATTGTAGGAACTGATCGCATAGTCCCGGGTCTTCCGGTTTGAGAATACGACGATAATTTGCAAAAATAACATTTAAACATAAAAACAACCAGTTAAAGGGAGAAAATCCAAACCAACCCCCAAATGACCCCGTAAGAGGCACGAACACCTCGCCCGGGACCAAGGTAACTTGTAGAAACTAACCGCGTAGTCTCAGGTCTCCTGGTTTGAGAATATGATGATAATTGGCAAAAATCAACACTTAAACTTAAAAACAAGCCGTTGAAGGGTGAAAACCAAAACCAACCCCCAAACAAACCCGTAAGAGGCACGAACACCTTGCACGGGACCAATGTAACTTGTAGGAACTTACCGCGTAGCCCTGGGTCTCCCAGTTTGAGAATACGACGATAATTTGCAAAAATCACACTTAGACTTAAAAGCAGGCCGTTAAAGGTTGACAACCCAAACCAACCCCCAAACGACCCCGTAAGAGGCATGTACACCTCGCACGGGACCAATGTAACTTGTAGGAACTGACCGCGTAGTCCCGGGTTTCCCAGTTTGAGAATACGACTATAATTAGTAAAAATCACACTTAAACTTAAAAACATGCCGTTAAAGGGTGAAAACCCAAACCAACCCTCAAATGACCCCATAGGAGGCACGAACACCTCATACGGGACTAATGTAACTTGTAGCAACTTATCTCATAGCCCTGGGTCTCCCGATTTGAGAATACGACGATAATTTACAAAAATCACACTTAGACTTATAAACAGGCCGTTAATGGGTGAAAACCCAAACCAACCCCCAAACGACTCCGTAAGAGGCACGAACATCTCGCACGGGACTAATGAAACTTGTAGGAACTGACCGCGTAGTCCCGGGTCTCTCGGTTTGAGAATACGACCATACTTTGCAAAACACACAATCTTAAAAACATGCCGTTAAAGGGTGAAAACCCAAACCAGCCCCCAAACGACCCCGTAAGAGGCACGAACACCTCGCACGGGACCAATGTAACTTGTAGGAACTCAACACGAAGCCCCGGGTCTCTCGATTTGAGAATACGACGATAATTAGTAAAAATCACACCTAGACTTAAAAACATGCCGTTAAAGGGTGAAAACCCAAACCGGCCACCAAACGACCCCGTAAGAGGCACGAACACCTCGCACGGGACCAATGTAACTTGTTGAAACTGATCGCGTAGTCCCGGGTCTACCGGTTTGAGAATACGATGATAATTTACAAAAATCACACTTAGACTTAAAAATAGGCCATTAAAGGGTGAAAACCTAAACCAACCCCCAAACGACCCCGTAAGAGGCACGCCACGGGACCAATGTCACTTGTAGGAATTGACCGCATAGTCCCGGGTCTCCCGGTTTGAGAATATGAGGATAATTTGCAAAAATAACACTTAAACTTAAAAACAAGCCGTTGAAGGGTGAAAACCCAAACCAATCGCTAAACGACCCCGTAAGAGGCACGAACACCTCGCAAGGGACCAATGTAACTTGTAAGAACTGACCGCGTAGTCTCGGGACTCACGGTTTTAGAATATGATGTTAATTTACAAAAATCAACACTTAAACTTAAAAACAAGCCGTTGAAGGGTGAAAACCCAAACCAACCCCCAAACGCCACCGTAAGAGGCACAAACAACTCGCACGGGACCAATGTAACTTGTACGAACTGACTGCGTAGTCCCGGGTCTCCCGATTTGAGAATATGACGATAATTTTCACAAATAAACACTTAGACTTAAAAAAAAGCCGTTAAAGGGTGAAAACCCAAACCAACTCTCAAACGACCCCGTAGGAGCCACGAACACCTCGCACGAGACCAATGTAACTTGTAGGAACTGACCGCGTAGTCCCGGGTCTCTCGGTTTGAGAATATGATGATAATTTATAAAAATCAACTCCTAACCAAAAAAACAAGCCGTTGAATGGTGAAAAGCAAAACAGATCCCAAACGATCCCGTAAGAGGCATGAAGATCTCGCACGGGACCAATGTAACTTGTAGGAACTGACCGCGTAATCACGGGTCTCCCGGTTTGAGAATATGATGATAATTTGCAAAAATGACCCTTAAACTTAAAAACATGCCGTTAAAGGGGGAAAATCCAAACCATCCCCCAAACGACCCCGTACGAGGCACGAACACCTCGCGCGGGACCAATGTAACTGGTAGGAACTGACCGCGTAGTCCTGGGTCTCCCGGTTTGAGAATACGACGATAATTTACAAAAATAACACTTAAACTTAAAAACAGGCCTTTAAAGGGTGAAAACCCAAACCAACCCCCAAACGACCCAGTAAGAGCCACGAACACCTCGTACGGGACCAATGTAACTTGTAAGAACTCATCGCGTAGTCCCGGGTCTCCCAGTTTGAGAATATGAAGAAAATTTACAAAAATTACACTTAAACTTCAAAACATGCCGTTAAAGGGTCAAACCCAAACCAGCCCCCAAACGACCCCGTAGGAGGCACGAACACCTCGCACGGGACCAATGTAACTTGTAGGAACTTATCCCGTAGCCCCGGGTCTCTCAGTTTAAGAATACGACGATAATTTGCAAAAATCACAATTAGACTTATAAACAGGCCATTAATGGGTGAAAATCCAAACCAACCCCCAAACGACTCCGTAAGAGGCAGGAACACCTCGCACGGGACCAATGTAACTTGTAGGAACTCATCGCGTAGTCTCGGGTCTCCCAGTTTGAGAATATGATGATAATTTTTAAAAATCAACACCTAAACTTAAAAACAAGCCGTTGAATGGTGAAAACCAAAACAGACCCCAAACGATCCCGTAAGAGGCACGAACACCTCGCACGGGACCAATTTAAATTGTAGGAACTGATCGCATAGTCCCGGGTCTTCCGGTTTGAGAATATGACGATAATTTGCAAAAATAACATTTAAACATAAAAACAAGCAGTTAAAGGGAGAAAATCCAAACCAACCCCCAAATGACCCCGTAAGAGGCACGAACACCTCGCCCGGGACCAAGGTAACTTGTAGAAACTAACCGCGTAGTCTCAGGTCTCCTGGTTTGAGAATATGATGATAATTGGCAAAAATCAACACTTAAACTTAAAAACAAGCCGTTGAAGGGTGAAAACCAAAACCAACCCCCAAACAAACCCGTAAGAGGCACGAACACCTTGCACGGGACCAATGTAACTTGTAGGAACTTACCGCGTAGCCCTGGGTCTCCCAGTTTGAGAATACGACGATAATTTGCAAAAATCACACTTAGACTTAAAAGCAGGCCGTTAAAGGTTGACAACCCAAACCAACCCCCAAACGACCCCGTAAGAGGCATGTACACCTCGCACGGGACCAATGTAACTTGTAGGAACTGACCGCGTAGTCCCGGGTTTCCCAGTTTGAGAATACGACTATAATTAGTAAAAATCACACTTAAACTTAAAAACATGCCGTTAAAGGGTGAAAACCCAAACCAACCCTCAAATGACCCCATAGGAGGCACGAACACCTCATACGGGACTAATGTAACTTGTAGCAACTTATCTCATAGCCCTGGGTCTCCCGATTTGAGAATACGACGATAATTTACAAAAATCACACTTAGACTTATAAACAGGCCGTTAATGGGTGAAAACCCAAACCAACCCCCAAACGACTCCGTAAGAGGCACGAACATCTCGCACGGGACTAATGAAACTTGTAGGAACTGACCGCGTAGTCCCGGGTCTCTCGGTTTGAGAATACGACCATACTTTGCAAAACACACAATCTTAAAAACATGCTGTTAAAGGGTGAAAACCCAAACCAGCCCCCAAACGACCCCGTAAGAGGCACGAACACCTCGCACGGGACCAATGTAACTTGTAGGAACTCAACACGAAGCCCCGGGTCTCTCGATTTGAGAATACGACGATAATTAGTAAAAATCACACCTAGACTTAAAAACATGCCGTTAAAGGGTGAAAACCCAAACCGGCCACCAAACGACCCCGTAAGAGGCACGAACACCTCGCACGGGACCAATGTAACTTGTTGAAACTGATCGCGTAGTCCCGGGTCTACCGGTTTGAGAATACGATGATAATTTACAAAAATCACACTTAGACTTAAAAATAGGCCATTAAAGGGTGAAAACCTAAACCAACCCCCAAACGACCCCGTAAGAGGCACGCCACGGGACCAATGTCACTTGTAGGAATTGACCGCATAGTCCCGGGTCTCCCGGTTTGAGAATATGAGGATAATTTGCAAAAATAACACTTAAACTTAAAAACAAGCCGTTGAAGGGTGAAAACCCAAACCAATCGCTAAACGACCCCGTAAGAGGCACGAACACCTCGCAAGGGACCAATGTAACTTGTAAGAACTGACCGCGTAGTCTCGGGACTCTCGGTTTTAGAATATGATGTTAATTTACAAAAATCAACACTTAAACTTAAAAACAAGCCGTTGAAGGGTGAAAACCCAAACCAACCCCCAAACGCCACCGTAAGAGGCACAAACAACTCGCACGGGACCAATGTAACTTGTACGAACTGACTGCGTAGTCCCGGGTCTCCCGATTTGAGAATATGACGATAATTTTCACAAATAAACACTTAGACTTAAAAAAAAGCCGTTAAAGGGTGAAAACCCAAACCAACTCTCAAACGACCCCGTAGGAGCCACGAACACCTCGCACGAGACCAATGTAACTTGTAGGAACTGACCGCGTAGTCCCGGGTCTCTCGGTTTGAGAATATGATGATAATTTATAAAAATCAACTCCTAACCAAAAAAACAAGCCGTTGAATGGTGAAAAGCAAAACAGATCCCAAACGATCCCGTAAGAGGCATGAAGATCTCGCACGGGACCAATGTAACTTGTAGGAACTGACCGCGTAATCACGGGTCTCCCGGTTTGAGAATATGATGATAATTTGCAAAAATGACCCTTAAACTTAAAAACATGCCGTTAAAGGGGGAAAATCCAAACCATCCCCCAAACGACCCCGTACGAGGCACGAACACCTCGCGCGGGACCAATGTAACTGGTAGGAACTGACCGCGTAGTCCTGGGTCTCCCGGTTTGAGAATACGACGATAATTTACAAAAATAACACTTAAACTTAAAAACAGGCCTTTAAAGGGTGAAAACCCAAACCAACCCCCAAACGACCCAGTAAGAGCCACGAACACCTCGTACGGGACCAATGTAACTTGTAAGAACTCATCGCGTAGTCCCGGGTCTCCCAGTTTGAGAATATGAAGAAAATTTACAAAAATTACACTTAAACTTCAAAACATGCCGTTAAAGGGTCAAACCCAAACCAGCCCCCAAACGACCCCGTAGGAGGCACGAACACCTCGCACGGGACCAATGTAACTTGTAGGAACTTATCCCGTAGCCCCGGGTCTCTCAGTTTAAGAATACGACGATAATTTGCAAAAATCACAATTAGACTTATAAACAGGCCATTAATGGGTGAAAATCCAAACCAACCCCCAAACGACTCCGTAAGAGGCAGGAACACCTCGCACGGGACCAATGTAACTTGTAGGAACTCATCGCGTAGTCTCGGGTCTCCCAGTTTGAGAATATGATGATAATTTTTAAAAATCAACACCTAAACTTAAAAACAAGCCGTTGAATGGTGAAAACCAAAACAGACCCCAAACGATCCCGTAAGAGGCACGAACACCTCGCACGGGACCAATTTAAATTGTAGGAACTGATCGCATAGTCCCGGGTCTTCCGGTTTGAGAATATGACGATAATTTGCAAAAATAACATTTAAACATAAAAACAAGCAGTTAAAGGGAGAAAATCCAAACCAACCCCCAAATGACCCCGTAAGAGGCACGAACACCTCGCCCGGGACCAAGGTAACTTGTAGAAACTAACCGCGTAGTCTCAGGTCTCCTGGTTTGAGAATATGATGATAATTGGCAAAAATCAACACTTAAACTTAAAAACAAGCCGTTGAAGGGTGAAAACCAAAACCAACCCCCAAACAAACCCGTAAGAGGCACGAACACCTTGCACGGGACCAATGTAACTTGTAGGAACTTACCGCGTAGCCCTGGGTCTCCCAGTTTGAGAATACGACGATAATTTGCAAAAATCACACTTAGACTTAAAAGCAGGCCGTTAAAGGTTGACAACCCAAACCAACCCCCAAACGACCCCGTAAGAGGCATGTACACCTCGCACGGGACCAATGTAACTTGTAGGAACTGACCGCGTAGTCCCGGGTTTCCCAGTTTGAGAATACGACTATAATTAGTAAAAATCACACTTAAACTTAAAAACATGCCGTTAAAGGGTGAAAACCCAAACCAACCCTCAAATGACCCCATAGGAGGCACGAACACCTCATACGGGACTAATGTAACTTGTAGCAACTTATCTCATAGCCCTGGGTCTCCCGATTTGAGAATACGACGATAATTTACAAAAATCACACTTAGACTTATAAACAGGCCGTTAATGGGTGAAAACCCAAACCAACCCCCAAACGACTCCGTAAGAGGCACGAACATCTCGCACGGGACTAATGAAACTTGTAGGAACTGACCGCGTAGTCCCGGGTCTCTCGGTTTGAGAATACGACCATACTTTGCAAAACACACAATCTTAAAAACATGCCGTTAAAGGGTGAAAACCCAAACCAGCCCCCAAACGACCCCGTAAGAGGCACGAACACCTCGCACGGGACCAATGTAACTTGTAGGAACTCAACACGAAGCCCCGGGTCTCTCGATTTGAGAATACGACAATAATTAGTAAAAATCACACCTAGACTTAAAAACATGCCGTTAAAGGGTGAAAACCCAAACCGGCCACCAAACGACCCCGTAAGAGGCACGAACACCTCGCACGGGACCAATGTAACTTGTTGAAACTGATCGCGTAGTCCCGGGTCTACCGGTTTGAGAATACGATGATAATTTACAAAAATCACACTTTGACTTAAAAATAGGCCATTAAAGGGTGAAAACCTAAACCAACCCCCAAACGACCCCGTAAGAGGCACGCCACGGGACCAATGTCACTTGTAGGAATTGACCGCATAGTCCCGGGTCTCCCGGTTTGAGAATATGAGGATAATTTGCAAAAATAACACTTAAACTTAAAAACAAGCCGTTGAAGGGTGAAAACCCAAACCAATCGCTAAACGACCCCGTAAGAGGCACGAACACCTCGCAAGGGACCAATGTAACTTGTAAGAACTGACCGCGTAGTCTCGGGACTCTCGGTTTTAGAATATGATGTTAATTTACAAAAATCAACACTTAAACTTAAAAACAAGCCGTTGAAGGGTGAAAACCCAAACCAACCCCCAAACGCCACCGTAAGAGGCACAAACAACTCGCACGGGACCAATGTAACTTGTACGAACTGACTGCGTAGTCCCGGGTCTCCCGATTTGAGAATATGACGATAATTTTCACAAATAAACACTTAGACTTAAAAAAAAGCCGTTAAAGGGTGAAAACCCAAACCAACTCTCAAACGACCCCGTAGGAGCCACGAACACCTCGCACGAGACCAATGTAACTTGTAGGAACTGACCGCGTAGTCCCGGGTCTCTCGGTTTGAGAATATGATGATAATTTATAAAAATCAACTCCTAACCAAAAAAACAAGCCGTTGAATGGTGAAAAGCAAAACAGATCCCAAACGATCCCGTAAGAGGCATGAAGATCTCGCACGGGACCAATGTAACTTGTAGGAACTGACCGCGTAATCACGGGTCTCCCGGTTTGAGAATATGATGATAATTTGCAAAAATGACCCTTAAACTTAAAAACATGCCGTTAAAGGGGGAAAATCCAAACCATCCCCCAAACGACCCCGTACGAGGCACGAACACCTCGCGCGGGACCAATGTAACTGGTAGGAACTGACCGCGTAGTCCTGGGTCTCCCGGTTTGAGAATACGACGATAATTTACAAAAATAACACTTAAACTTAAAAACAGGCCTTTAAAGGGTGAAAACCCAAACCAACCCCCAAACGACCCAGTAAGAGCCACGAACACCTCGTACGGGACCAATGTAACTTGTAAGAACTCATCGCGTAGTCCCGGGTCTCCCAGTTTGAGAATATGAAGAAAATTTACAAAAATTACACTTAAACTTCAAAACATGCCGTTAAAGGGTCAAACCCAAACCAGCCCCCAAACGACCCCGTAGGAGGCACGAACACCTCGCACGGGACCAATGTAACTTGTAGGAACTTATCCCGTAGCCCCGGGTCTCTCAGTTTAAGAATACGACGATAATTTGCAAAAATCACAATTAGACTTATAAACAGGCCATTAATGGGTGAAAATCCAAACCAACCCCCAAACGACTCCGTAAGAGGCAGGAACACCTCGCACGGGACCAATGTAACTTGTAGGAACTCATCGCGTAGTCTCGGGTCTCCCAGTTTGAGAATATGATGATAATTTTTAAAAATCAACACCTAAACTTAAAAACAAGCCGTTGAATGGTGAAAACCAAAACAGACCCCAAACGATCCCGTAAGAGGCACGAACACCTCGCACGGGACCAATTTAAATTGTAGGAACTGATCGCATAGTCCCGGGTCTTCCGGTTTGAGAATATGACGATAATTTGCAAAAATAACATTTAAACATAAAAACAAGCAGTTAAAGGGAGAAAATCCAAACCAACCCCCAAATGACCCCGTAAGAGGCACGAACACCTCGCCCGGGACCAAGGTAACTTGTAGAAACTAACCGCGTAGTCTCAGGTCTCCTGGTTTGAGAATATGATGATAATTGCCAAAATCACATTTAGAGTTAAAAATATGCTATTAAAAGGGAAAAACCCAAACCAGCCCCCAAACGACCCCGCAGGAGGCACGAACACCTCGCACGGGACCAATATTACTTGTAGGAACTGACCGCGTAGTCTCGGGTCTCCCAGTTTGAGAATATTATGATAATTTGCAAAAATCAACGCTTAAACTTAAAAACAAGCCGTTGAAGGGTGAAAACCCAAACCAACCCCCTAAACGACCCCGTAAGAGGCACAAACACCTCGTACGGGACCAATGTAACTTGTAAGAACTTACCGCGTAGCCCCGGGTCTCCCAGTTTGAGAATACGACGATAATTTGCAAAAATAACACGTAAACTTAAAAACAGGATGTTAAAGTGTGAAAACTCAAACCAACACCCAAACGACCCCGTAAGAGTCACGAACACCTCGCACGGGACCAATGTAACTAGTAAGAACTGTTCGTGTAATCCCGGGTCTCCCAATTTTAGAATACGATGATAATTTGCAAAAATCACACTTAAACTTTAAAACATGCCGTTAAAGGGTCAAAACCCAAACGAGCGCCCAAACGATCCCGTAAGAGGCACGAACACCTCGCACGGGACCAATGTAACTTGTAGGAACTTACCGCGTAGCCCCGGGTCTTCCAGTTTGAGAATACAACGATAATTTGGAAAAATCACACTTAGACTTAAAAACAGGCCGTTAAAGGGTGAAAACCCAAACCAACCCTCAAACGACCCCGTAAGAGGCACGAATACCTCACACGGGACCAATGTAACTTGTAGGAACTGACCGCGTAGTCTCGGGTCTCCCGATTTGAGAATACGAAGATAATTAGTAAAAATCACACCTAGACTTAAAAGTATGCCGTTAAAGGGTGAAAACCCGAACCAACCCTCAAACGACCCCGTAGGAGGCCCGAACACCTCGAACGGGACCAATGTAACTTTTGGAAACTGATCGCATATTCCCGGGTCTCCCGATTTGAGAATACGATGATAATTTGCAAAAACACTTAGACTTAAAAACAAGCCGTTAAAGGGTGAAAACACAAACCAACCCCCAAACGACCCCGTAAGAGGCACGAACACCTCGCACGGGACCAATGTAACTTGTAAGAACTGATTACGTAGTCCCGGGTCTCTCGGGTTGAGAATACCAAGATAATTTGCAAAACATATAGACTTAAAAACATGCCGTTAAAGGGTGAAAACCCAAACCAGCCCCCAAACGACCCCGTAAGAGGCACAAACACCTCGCACGGGACCAATTTAACTAGTAGGAACTGACCATGTAGTCCCGGGTCTCTCGGTTTGAGAATAAGATAATGATTTGCAAAACACACAGACTTAAAAACATGCCATTAAAGGGTGAAAACCCAAACCAGCCCTCAAACGACCCCGTAGGAGGCATGAACACCTCGCACGGGATTTATGTAACTTGTAGGAACTGACCGCGTAGTCACGGGTCTCCCGGTTTGAGAATACGACGATTATTTGTAAAAATAACACTTAAACTTAAAAACATGCCGTTAATTTATGAAAACCCTAACCAACCGCCTAACGATCCCGTAAGAGGCACGAACACCTCGCACGGGACTAATTTAATTAGTAGGAACTGACCGCATAGTCCCGGGTCTTCCGGTTTGAGAATACAACGATAATTTGCAAAAATAACACTTAAACATAAAAACAAGCCGTTAAAGGGTGAAAACCCAAACCAACCCACAAATGATCCCGTAAGAGGCACGAACACCTCGCCCGGGACCACGATAACTTGTAGAAATTGACCGCGTAGTCTCGGGTCTCCCGGTTTGAGAATATGATGATAATTTGCAAAAATCAATGCTTAAATTTAAAAACAAGCCGTTGAATTGTGAAAACCCAAACCAGCCCCCAAACGACCCCGTAAGAGGCACGAACACCTCGCACGGGACCATTGTAACTTGTAGGAACTTACCGCGTAGCCCCGGGTCTCCCAGTTTGAGATTACGATGATAATTTGCAAAAATTACACTAAGACTTAAAAATAGGCCGTTAAAATGTGAAAACCCAAACCAACCCCCAAACGACCCCATAAGAGGCATGAACACCTCGCACGGGACCAATGTAACTTGTAGGAACTGACCGCGTAGTCCCGAGTCTCCCGATTTGAGAATACGATGATAATTAGTAAAAATCACACTTAGACTTAAAAACATGCCATTAAAGGGTGAAAACCCAAACCATCCCTCAAATGAACCCGTAGGAGGCACGAACACCTCGTACATGACCAATGTATCTTGTAGTAACTTATCGCATAGCCCCGGGTCTCTCGGTTCGAGAATATGATGATAATTTACAAAGCACACAGACTTAAAAACATGCCGTTAAAGGGTGAAAACCCAAACTAGCCCCCAAACGACCCTGCAGGAGGCACGAACACCTCGCACGGGACCAATGTAACTTGTGGGAACTGACCGCGAAGTCCTGGGTCTCCCAGTTTGACAATACGATGATAATTTAAAAAAATCACACTTAGACCTAAAAATAGTCCGTTAAAGGGTAAAAACCTAAACCAACCTCCAAACGACCCCGTAAGGGGCACGCCATGGGACCAATGTAACTTGTAGGAATTGACCGCGTAGTCCCGGGTCTCCCGGTTTGAGAATACGACGATAATTTGTAAAAATAACACTTATAGACTTAAAAAACAAGCCGTTGAAGGGTGAAAACCCAAACCAACCCCCTAACGATCCCGTAGGAGGCACGAACACCTCGCACGGGACCAATGTAACTTGTAAGAACTAACCGCGTACTCTCGGGAATTCCGGTTTGAGAATATGATGGTAATTTACAAAAATCAACACTTAAACTTAAAAATAAGCCGTTGAAGGGTGAAAACCCAAACCAACCACCAAACATCCCCGTAAGAGTCACGGACACCTCGCACGAGACCAATGTAACTTGTAAGAACTGACCGCGTAGTCCCGGGTCACCCGGTTTGAGAATATGACGATAATTTGCAAAAATAAACACTTAGACTTAAAAACAAGTCGTTAAAGGGTGAAAACCCAGACCACCCCTCAAACGACCCCGTAGGAGCCACGAACACCTCGCACGGGACCAATGTAACTTGTAGGAACTGACCGCGTAGTCTCGGGTCTCCCGATTTGAGAATATGACGATAATTTCTAAAAACAACACCTAACATTAAAAGTAATCCGTTGAATGGTAAAAACCAAAACAGACCCCAAACGATCCCGTAAGAGGCACGATCACCTCGCACGGGACCAATGTAACTTATAGGAACTGACCGCGTAGTCACGGGTCTCCCGGTTTGAGAGTACGACGATAATTTGCAAAAATCACACTTAAACTTAAAAACATGCCATTAAAGGTGGAAAATCCATACCAGCCCCCAAACGACCCCGTAGGAGGCACGAGCACCTCGCACGGGACCAATGTAACTTGTAGGAACTGATCGCGTAGTCCTGGGTCTCTCGGTTTGAGAATACGACGATAATTTGCAAAAATAACACTTAAACTTTAAAACAGGCCTTTAAAGGGTGAAAACCCAAACCAACCCCCAAAAGACCCAGTAAGAGCCACGAACACCTCGTACTGGACCAATGTAACTTGTACCAACTCATGGCGTAGTCCCGGGTCTCCCAGTTTGCGAATATGACCAAAATTTGCAAAAATTACACTTAAACTTAAAAACATGCCGTTAAAGGGTCAAGTCCCAAACCAGCCCCCAAACGACCCCGTAGGAGGTACGAACACCTCACACGGGACAAATGTAACTTGTAGGAACTTATCGCGTAGCCTCGGGTCTCTCGGTTTGAGAATACGACGATAATTTGTAAAAATCACACTTAGACTTATAAACAGGCCGTTAAAGGGTGAAAACCCAAACCAACCCCCAAACGACTCTGTAAGAGGCAGGAACACCTCGCACGGGACCAATGTAACTTATAGGAACTCCCCGCGTAGTCTCGGGTCTCCCAGTTTGAGAATATGACAATAATTTGCAAAAATCTACACTTAGACCTAAAAACAAGTCGTTAAAGGGTGAAAACCCAAACTATCCCTCAAACGACCCCGTAGTAGGCACGAACACCTTGCACGGGACCAATGTAACTTGTAGCAAGTTACCGCGTATTCCCGGGTCTCCCGATTTGAGAGTACGACGATAATTTTCAAGAATCGTACTTAGACTTAAAAACAAGCCGTTAAAGATTGAAAACCCAAATAATCCCCCAAACGACCCCGTAAGAGGCACGAACACCTTGCACGGGACCAATGTAACTTGTAGGAACTGACCGCGTAGTCTCAAGTCTCTTGGTTTGAGAATACGACGATAATTTGCAAAACTCACAGACTTAAAAACATGCCGTTAAAGGGTGAAAACCCAAACCAGCCCCCAAAGGTCCCCGTAAGAAGCACGGACACCT
Organism: Sambucus nigra; assembly: GCA_949130495.1. Classification (NCBI taxonomy): domain Eukaryota; kingdom Viridiplantae; phylum Streptophyta; class Magnoliopsida; order Dipsacales; family Adoxaceae; genus Sambucus; species Sambucus nigra. The sequence continues at coordinate 154,800,327 of OX422216.1, read as the reverse complement.
CGCAGAGGACCAATGTAACTAGTAGGAACTGACCGCGTAGTCACGGGTCTCCCGGTTTGAGAATACGAAGATAATTTGCAAAAATGACAATTATACTTAAAAACAGGCCGTTAAAAGGGGATAACCCAAACCTGCCCCCAAACCACTCCGTAGGAGGCACGAACACCTCGTACGGGACAAATGTAACTTGTAGGAACTGATCGCGTAATCCCGGGTCTCCCGGTTTGAGAATATGACGATAATTTGCAAAAATCAACACTGAAACTTAAAAATAAGCCGTTAAAGGGTGAAAACCCAAACCAACCGCCAAACGACCTCGTAAGAAATACGAACACCTCGCACGGGACCAATGTAACTTGTAGGAACTGACCGCATAGTCACGGGTCTCCCGATTTGAGAATACGAAGATAATTTACAAAAATCACACCTAAATTTAAAAATAGGCTATTGAAGGGTGAAAACCCAAACCAACCCCCAAACGACCCCGTAAGAGTCACGAACACCTCGTACGGGACCAATGTAACTAGTACGAACTGACCATGTAGTCCCGGGTCTCCCAATTTGAGAATACGACGATAATTTACAAAAATCACACTTAAACTTAAAAACATGCCGTTAAAGGGTCAAAACCCAAACGAGCGCCCAAACGATCCCGTAGGAGGCACGAACACCTCGCACGGGACCAATGTAAGTTTTAGGAACTTACCGCGTAGCCCCGGGTCTCCCAGTTTTTAGAATACGACGATAATTTGGAAAAATCACACTTAGACTTAAAAACAGGCCATTAAAGGGTGAAAACCCAAACCAACCCCCGAACGACCCCGTAAAAGGCACGAACACCTCACACGGGACCAATGTAACTTATAGGAACTGACCGCGTAGTCTCGGGTCTCCCGATTTGAGAATACGACGATAATTAGTAAAAATCACACCTAGACTTAAAAACAAGACGTTAAAGGGTGAAAACCCAAACCATCCTTCAAACGACCCCGTAGTAGGCACGAACACCTCGCACGGGACCAATGTAACTTGTAGGAACTTATCGCGTATTCCCGGGTCTCCCGATTTGAGACTACGACAATAATTTGCAAGAATCGCACTTAGACTTAAAAACAAGCCGTTAAAGATTGAAAACCCAAACAATCCCCCAAACGACCCCGTAAGAGGCACGAACACCTTGCACGGGACCAATGTAACTTGTAGGAACTGACCGCGTAGTCTCGAGTCTCTCGGTTTGAGAATACGACAATAATTTGCAAAAATCACAAACTTAAAAACATGCCGTTAAAGGGTGAAAACCCAAACCAGCTCCCAAACGACCCCGTAAGAGGCAGGAACACCTCGCACGGGACCAATGTAACTTATAGGAACTTATCGCATAGCCCCGGGTCTCTCGGTTTGAGAATATGATGATAATTTACAAAACACACAGACTTAAAAACATGCCGTTAAAGGGTGAAAACCCAAACCAGCCCCCAAACGACACCTTAAGAGGCACGAACACCTCGCATGGGACCAATGTAACTTGTAGGAACTCAACGCGAAGCCCCGGGTCTCCCGGTTTGAGAATACGATGATAATTTACAAAAATCACACTTAGACTTAAAAATAGTCCGTTAAAGGGTAAAAACCGAAACCAACCCCCAAACGACCCCGTAAGAGGCACGAACACCTTGTACGGGACCAATAAAACTTGTAAGAACTGACCGCGTAGTCCTGGGTCTCCCGGTTTGAGAATACGACGATAATTTGCAAAAATAACACTTAAACTTTAAAACAGGCCTTTAAAGGGTGAAAGCCCAAACCAACCCCCAAAAGACCCAGTAAGAGCCACGAACAGCTCGTACGGGACCAATATAACTTGCACGAACTCATTGCGTAGTCCTGGGTCCCCCAGTTTATGCATATGACCAAAATTTGCAAAAATCACACTTAAACTCAAAAACATGCCGTTAAAGGGTCAAATCCCAAACCAGCCCCCAAAAGACCCCGTAGGAGGTACGAACACCTCACACGGGACAAATGTAACTTGTAGGAACTAATCGTGTAGCCTCGGGTCTCTCGGTTTGAGAATACGACGATAATTTGTAAAAATCACACTTAGACTTATAAACAGGCCGTTAAAGGGTGAAAACCCAAACCAACCCCCAAACGACTCCGTAAGAGGCACGAACACCTCGCACGTGACCAATGTAACTAGTAGGAACTCACCGCTTAGTCTCGGGTCTCCCAGTTTGAGAATATGACAATAATTTGCAAAAATCTACACTTAGACCTAAAAACAAGCCGTTAAAGGGTGAAAACCCAAACCATCCCTCAAACGACCCCGTAGTAGGCACGAACACCTCGCACGGGACCAATGTAACTTGTAGGAACTTACCGCGTATTCCCGGGTCTCACGATTTGAGAGTACGACGATAATTTGCAAGAATCTCACTTAGACTTAAATACAAGCCGTTAAAGATTGAAAAACCAAACAATCCCCCAAACGACCCCGTAAGAGGCACGAACACCTCGTACGAGACCAATGTAACTTGTAAGAACTAACCGCGTAGTCTCGGGTCTCCCAGTTTGAGAATACGACGATAATTTGCAAAAATCACACTTGGACTTATAAACAGGCCGTTAAAGGGTGAAAACCCAAACCAAACCCCAAACGACTCCGTAAGAGGCACGAACACCTCGCACGGGACCAATGTAACTTGTAGGAACTGATTACGTAGTCCCGGGTCTCTCGGGTTGAGAATACCAAGATAATTTGTAAAACATATAGACTTAAAAACATGCCGTTAAAGGGTGAAAACCCAAACCATCACTCAAACGACCCCGTAGTAGGCACGAACACCTCGCACGAGACCAATGTAACTTGTAGGAACTTACCGCGTATTCCCGGGTCTCCCAATTTGAGAGTACGACGATAATTTTCAAGAATCGCACTTAGACTTAAAAACAAGCCGTTAAAGATTTAAAACCCAAACAATCCCCCAAACTACCCCGTAAGAAGCACGAACACCTCGCACGAGACCAATGTAACTTGTAGGAACTGACCGCGTAGTCCCGGGTCTACCGGTTTGAGAATATGATGATAATTTGCAAAAATCAACAGTTAAACTTAAAAATAAGACGTTGAAGGGTGAAAACCCAAACCAGCCCCCAAACGTCCCCGTAAGAGGCACGGACACCTCGCAGAGGACCAATGTAACTAGTAGGAACTGACCGCGTAGTCACGGGTCTCCCAGTTTGAGAATACGATGATAATTTGCAAAAATCACACTTATACTTAAAAACAGGCCGTTAAAAGGGGATAACCCAAACCTGCCCCCAAACGACCCCGTAGGAGGCACGAACACCTCGTACGGGACAAATGCAACTTGTAGTAACTGATCGCGTAATCCCGGGTCTCCCGGTTTGAGAATATGACGATAATTTGCAAAAATCAACACTTAAACTTAAAAATGAGCCGTTAAAGGGTGAAAACCCAAACCAGCCGCCAAACGACCTCGTAAGAAATACGAACACCTCGCACGGGACCAATGTAACTTGTAGGAACTGACCGCATAGTCACGGGTCTCACGATTTGAGAATACGAAGATAATTTACAAAAATCACACCTAAATTTAAAAACAGGCTATTGAAGGGTGAAAACCCAAATCAACCCCCAAACGACCCCGTAAGAGTCACGAACACCTCGCACGGGACCAATGTAACTAGTACGAACTGACCATGTAGTCCCGGGTCTCCTGGTTTGAGAATACGACGATAATTTACAAAAATCACACTTAAACTTAAAAACATGCCATTAAAGGGTCAAAACCCAAACGAGCGCCCAAACGATCCCGTAGGAGGCACGAACACCTCGCACGGGACCAATGTAAGTTATAGGAACTTAACGCGTAACCCCGGGTCTCCCATTTTTAGAATACAACGATAATTTGGAAAAATCACACTTAGACATAAAAACAGGCCATTAAAGGGCGAAAACCCAAACCAACCCCCAAACGACCCCGTAAGAGGCACGAACACCTCACACGGGACTAATGTAACTTGTAGGAACTGACCGCGTAGTCTTGGGTCTCCCGATTTGAGAATACGACGATAATTAGTAAAAATCACACCTAGACTTAAAAATATGCCGTTAAAGGGTGAAAACCCAAACGAGCCCTCAAACGACCTCGTAGGAGGCACGAACACCTCGCACGGGACCAATGTAACTTGTAAAAACTGATCGCGTAGTCCCGGGTCTCCCGATTTGAGAATACGATGATAATTTGCAAAAATAATACATAGACTTAAAAACAAGCCGTTAAAGGGTGAAAACCCAAACTAGCCCCCAAACGACCCCGTAAGAGGCACGAACACCTCGCACGGGACCAATGTAACTTGTAGGAACTGACCGCGTAGTCTCGAGTCTCTCGGTTTGAGAATACGACGATAATTTGCAAAACTCGCAGACTTAAAAATATGCCGTTAAAGGGTGAAAACCTAAACCAGCCCCCAAACGACCCCGTAAGAGGCAGGAACACCTCGCACGGGACCAATGTAACTTATAGGAACTGACCGCGTAGTCCCGGGTCTCTCGGTTTGAGAATAGGACGATAAGTTGCAAAACACACATACTTAAAAACATGCCGTTAAAGGGTTAAAACCCAAACCAGCCCCCAAACGACCCCTTATGAGGCACGAACACCTCGCACCCGACCAATGTAACTTGTAGAACTTACTGCGTAGCCCCAGGTCTCCCACTTTGAGAATACGACGATAATTTGCAAAAATCACACTTAGACTTAAAAACAGGCCGTTAAAGGGTGAAAACTGAAACCAGCTCCCAAACGACCCCGTAAGAGGCACGAACACCTTGCACGGGACTAATGTAACTTGTAGGAACTCACCGCGTAGTCCCGGGTATCCCGGTTTGAGAATACGATGATAATTTGCAAAAATCACACTTAGACTTAAAAATAAGCCGTTAAAGGGTGAAAACCCAAACCAACCCCCAAACGACCCCGTAAGAGGCACGAACACCTCACACCCGACCAATGTAACTTGTAGGAAAATACCGCGTAGCCCCGGGTCTCCCACTTTGAGAATACGACGATAATTTGCAAAAATCACACTTAGACTTAAAAACAATCCGTTAAAGGGTGAAAACCCAAACCAACCCCCAAACGACCCCGTACGAGGCACGAACTCCTTGCACGGGTCCAATGTAACTTGTAGGAACTGATCGCGTAGTCCCGGGTCTCCCGGTTTAAGAATACGACGATAATTTGCAAAAA